>CM068368.1:512435233-512457733 GCA_034769895.1 Magicicada septendecula
ATCATCAACACCTACATCAAAACCGGTATCAAAGAATTAAGCTATTGTTTGTTATTTCGTGTTTACTTTAATTATATAGTCTTTCTTGAACTTTTAGTCTATTAAATTTTTAATTTACTGATGTATTAAAAGTCTTATACAGCGGAAAAATTCTTATTTAATTTGTGGACTTACATATTAATTATTTAGTTTTTATGATATGTCATGTTAGCTAAAGTAGCTAAAGTTGCATTTTGCATCTTTTCCTCCCAGAAAGAGAAAGAAAAACTAAAGCAACGAGAGACTAATTATGATAAACAGTTATTTATTTTTACATAGAAATATTATTGATATATAGATTAAGGTTCTTACAAAATAAAACGAGTGATGAAGTAGCATGTATATAAACGACTCTATGAGATTGCAAAATTATAAAATTTTACCTTACAATGTTTCTCAAAAATGTTTTCTTCTAAAAATTATTAAAATATTAACCAAACTAGGAAGATGATAGTTCAGAAAATTACATCTTCCACCCAGTATTATGGTTAATACTTATCTCAATTAAGAAATATTAAAAATTGAATGTAAATCCATTAATTAAATAAGTCATTTAATGTGATAGCCCAGTCTGTTTAATGTGGTAATCTGGAGCTTATTTGTTCGGCAATTCTGAATAGCCATGTATGCGTATATGAAATAAGAAAATACGCTTACACTCCACATGTTGGTTAGGACTAATTGGTACCACACATGTTTGTGCACAGGGGTAAGCATTTTTCAAAGCCTGAAGAATAAAAACACGTAATTGTCTACATTATTACTTCCGGATATAACAAAAATGATTTTTGTGTGTAACAAGCATCTATTGTTCAATCCTAAAACACACACAAATACACGGGCGCGAGCGTAGATTTAATCGAATTGATGGCATTCCGGGAACGAAAACAACGGCAACGGGCATTTTATTTACTAGGTTTTTACTAGGGTATTAGGTTTATGATTTATAATGTATTAGGTTTATAATGTATTACACATATTATGATTAGGTTATAGTTTGAGTTCATTCAGCTTAGGATGAACGAAATAGTAATACTAGGATAGGTACGCTGCATATTTGTGATAAATGTATTCTATTCAAATAGGGTTAATGAAATTTAAAGTGTAAAGTGTTATTGATAAGCTGTAATTTGTAGGAACATTGAGAAGGAAGGACTATTTTGACTTGTTAATGTAGAAATTGGAGTGCTTAATATTTTCATAGTGCTAGGTGCGCAATTTTGCGGTGCACTTTTTTGAAGCAGTGATAAGAAACATAAACGATCAGTGTTCTGTAAACGCAGTTCAATTTACTGGAGAGAAGAACAAATTATTTGTAGTAGGCTTTGAAGGATCGCTGCATCTGATATCTTGGACGAAAGTGTACAAGTCACAAATAGGACACATTTTTTTTTATAACATATTTACTTTACACGTTCTTTGCATTAACGAGTTGTTTTCTGGTACCATATATTAGTTTCGGCTCATATTAGTAGAAAAAAACGCATACTAATAAATCATATTACTGCATACTCAGATTAATGGGAAGCATATTAGTACACTATCGAACACTAGCAAATACAAATTTTAAATCCACATTAAAATTGTGAGAAAAATTTTACTGACAACACAGCTACATGTATATAGGCCTACTACAATAAAAAATATTACAAATTACATTAAAGAAAATAAGAAAATGGATGTTTTATATACAAAAATAACGAGAAGCCTAAAAAAAGAACCTAGCGAATGACCCCAAATGTTACTATGGCTGTAAGATTTTTATATATACAAATAATAGAGTACAGAATGTATGCGAATTTATGTTATTACAAATCTATAATATAACGCGGTAGGTAGTGTATCAGCCATCGGTATAGGAGACCAGAATTCATTACCATAGTAACAAGTAAATAAACAAATGATATTTACCGGCATCGAATGTATACCATTATCCGTTCCTATAGATTTTAATGTTTTTACTATGCGATTGTATTGATATATTTTGTAATTTTGTGTACAGATACGTCAATATATTTTGTAATTTTCTTAAAAGATTGTAAAATTTATGTTTATACGTATTTCTGATGATGCAATGAATAAGTAATGAAATATATTAAATACCACTGTTAAAGATGTCAACATCACCATGGAGACCACAATTAATTACCATAGTAACAAGTAAATAAACAAAAGCTATTTAGCGGCATCGGTACTGTAGGCCTACATTTTCCCATTCCTGCAGTACACTTTCGATGTTTTATATAATATGCGATTGTATCGATATATTACGATGTCGACAAGAAGAAGTGTACTAACTGTAAATTTTCCTATTATGGTACTTAATGCAAAGCGAAAATACGTGTTGTTTTCATCTGTGAGGTTAGGTGACAACGGTTTTTGATTTAACAGGTACTTTATAAATATCTTCAAAGGGTTTATAAACGGGTACTTTTAAATCTCCAAAGGCTGTTGCAACAATATAATAAGTGTTGAAAATTTGGAGAGAATTTGGCTAATCAGTACAAAATTGTTATACGAGCTGACAGAACGCCATATATACATAGGCAATCAAAATTACATTAAAATACTTATTAAAAGTCAAATATTCGCGTGCGAAGCCGCGGGTAACAGCTAGTTATAATATAGGAATATATACCATTATAAAAGTTTTCCCTAGGAAAGGAAGTACGGAAAGATACAGAATTGAAATTTTATGAAGTAATGGCGGCACCAGTATTGATGTACGGGAGCAAATCGTAGACACTCACCAAAAATCAGATAAAACGAATTGAAGCTGCTGAAATGAAATTCTGAAGGCGAGTCATAGGTTGCGCCCTAATAGATCACATGAGAAATGCAGACATAAGGCAATGGTTGAATATATACTTGATAAACGACAAAATAAACAAAATAAAGAGAACTAGATTCAACACATAAATAGAATGGGCGACTCGAAAAAACCAAAAAAGATAATCCAGTATAATCCCCTTGGAGAACGAGATAGAGGCAGACCAAGGAAACGGTAGATGTGAAAAATTAAATTGTTCTAAACTAACGAAGTAGAGCAATTTGTAGTTATAGATTCTAATCTAATTGTTATAAATTCTGCTAACAGATATTTTTAAATATGTAAATGGATTAAACGTTGTCTACTTTTTATATTAAAAGAACAGTGGACCTCTTGATATTTATTTCTCTTTGAATTAATTAAAATTTGTTTACCAAAAAATAATACAACATATGAAATATTAATTATACGGATAACAAAATTCTGGAGTGTGTACGCTACACGCAAGAGGCACCGAAATACTGGAATATATTGGGAAATTGGAAATACACAAATTCTATGTTACGTAAAACATTGCTTTTAAAAAGTTACGGTGTCTCTAACGCCACTTTCATTAAACAAATTCTAAATTCCATTAAAAAAATTACCATTATCCAAATTTACCAAAACATGAATTTAATAGTATAAGGTAATTTTTATCATTTGAGAGACTAAATTTATCATTTATCATTTTTATCATTTTTAAATTTGGAAATTATCGGAGATAAAAAACTTAAAAATTGTAATGTACTGCAAAATTACCAGCATTCTCGCAGATGCGTCTAGTACCTTGGTTTTTCTACCTAAATTTAGTAGTGGTAAACGGGAGTTTGCCTCTGACACTGCATATATATATTTAATTAACGCAACATTCAACATATATTCAAAGACTACGACTTGTCACATTGCTAAGTTTCAACGCCTTTATTGATTGATTTATACTCGTATTTTCAGTGAATTAGTTCATTTTATAACGATATGTATTAAAATAAAACAAAGATTAAAGAACTTTCATTTCTTTTTGTTTAGTATTTATGCTTACTTGAAACCATGGGTAACGTATTTCAAAGTAACGACATATGATATGGTAAACGTTTTCAATGTTTTTGGCCATAATGTAACCAGTTTTATTCATACTCAGAAGCCACAGATCTCCTTTATAAAAGAATCAAAAAGTTTTTTAAATTTATAATTAATTTTAATGTATAACTTTCAATTTTGAGTAAATTTATTAAGGTGGAGAAAAAGGAGGAACATTGCTAAATTCAAACAATTTTACCATGGACAATATTTACTCAAATAGAATAACAAACAACTCAAATTATCATAAATCATTGCACTACAATTCCTATTCTTAATTAACTTTGTGAAAAAACATGCTTTTTATGATATTTTGGAATACTTGGTTTTTTACATCTTCACAACTTAATTTGATGATGCTGTCGCATTAAAATTGCAGGCAACTTTAAGTACTTTGCGGGCCTACGTGTTAAAGTACAGTATTTATAATGCATTCCAGCAACAAAATATTTTATTCAATTATTTTGTATTAGCCCATAAAAAAAATAATTTTCCTGGAATATACTTTCAAAATGAATATAATGGAAACAAACTTATCGGTTTGTGATTAAATAATGAATATATGTTATACAAATGTTATGTCACTAAATGCTGAATATAGGCCTAGTCAATGCGTGCTGTAAAGTACTACTTGTATTTTCTACTAGCTTTTACCCGCTGATTTGCACGCATATATTTGATTTGATAGTAATGTATTGCGACGAAACAAGCATATGCTGTAATGTGCATGTATTAAATAAAATAAATATTAAAATTAATTTTAGTAATATGTAATAGACAAGCAGGTGTAAAATTTAAAGCAGAATTATGAACAGGAATCAACATGAAAGATCACGCGGTTGCCGCTGAGAGGGTGTACACGAGTAAATAGTGTGTGTGCGTGAGGCC
Organism: Magicicada septendecula; assembly: GCA_034769895.1. Classification (NCBI taxonomy): domain Eukaryota; kingdom Metazoa; phylum Arthropoda; class Insecta; order Hemiptera; family Cicadidae; genus Magicicada; species Magicicada septendecula. The sequence continues at coordinate 512,440,050 of CM068368.1, forward strand.
TGTTCAAGCCTGAAAGTTTGCAATCTCACACCAAACAGATACTAAATTAAAGTTTTATTTAATTATAAGCAAACCGTAAATATTAGAAAGATTGTAAAGACTTCTAAAAATGCATAAAAATCAGATACATGTCCAGTGCGAATTCTATGTAATTATGACGTTCAGTGCGAATTCTGTGCGATTTTTAGAGCATAGTAATTACACTAATGATGCGATCATTGTGATAATTACGTATAATATTTGTAATCGAATCAGAAAATGTTAGATCACTTCGCATTAGACATTGCAATTGGCAAAAATGTGCGAATTTGTGGAATTGGACGATGATGGGGGAACTGCCGCAACTGACAGCTTCTGACCTGCAGAATCCTTTGACGACAGGTGTGGTTATTTTGGTAAATATAAATATGAGCCGAGCACAGGAGAACTAAATTTACTCTTCAATCAGTTTTCAATTGCAGCGGTAAGCTCTGTCCGTCAGGGACGCGAATTTTAATTACTTCAGACATAGTTGGACGCTATGTCTATTATCGACAAGATGTTTATAAATTGTGAAGTCTAACAGACAATACGTTAGTTCAAGTAATAAAAAAACAGTAACTACAATTATCGGATGTCTACAGTCTACAACTACAAACCCTACAAACATCAACACTCTAGACAAATGGCGAGAGAAATAGAGGCGGTTAATAGAACAACAGCAGCTGATTCAGAGCAACACATTATTCCATTCTACAGCCAGCAGATGGAACCATGAAGGACGAGTGACTGGAGGACGACCAGTGGAACCGGAAAACGCAAGAGGACATCCAGTAGGAGAGCAGCGACAGATCACCGGAGGACATGAGTACAATCTGCAGAATTGAGGTAACGAAAAACCAATTTATAATTATAAAAGAATAGAGACATTGAAAACACATTAATAAAAAAAATTTAAAAAAATCTTAAATTAAAAAAAAATTATGTAGATAGAGTTAGGAGAATGTAATTTAACTGTAGTAAGAATTTTCTTTAATGATGACCAATTAATTTAAAGATAATTTAAATCGTTGCTTGGAGGATTAGCAATTGATATAATAATTATAATTTTTAATTGAAAGCGTATAAAGTAAAGTTGTTGGAAATATAGAAGAAGACTAACGATTCGATTAGTTTATTTAAAATGTTATAAAGCCTTGAGATGTATGCCAAGCATAGAATAATATTGTAAATAAGAACAAATTATAAAGCATACATTCAGACTGAGTAGTCCAGAATTTATAATGTAACGAAGAAATGTTTAACATAGAGTTTTTCTATAAAGTTTACTAATACATTTATAAACTCTCTGAGGTAAATTATAAATTTTGAATATGACGAATATATTTTATATACATTTTTATGGGTGATATCAGCTTTTTATTTATGAGCTAAGAATTTAAAAAATAAACTTTTGATAACACAAAATTTCAAATTACCCTTATTTATATATCACCAACTACGACGCGTTTCGAGGCATATTCCTCATCAGCAGGTGTTACATCACCTAGTAGAAGACGTCAAATATATATTTAAAAAAGATAAAATGCAGTCGACCTACATGGAATACACACATACAATCCAAAACACAAGCAACACGCGGCATAAAATAACAATATGCACAATCAAAGGAATAAATATAGTGGGCAGGTAATAAATAAATAGTTTCATATTAAATAAAAGTTAATGCCCACAACTAACGATGCGAATTCCCACAACATGGATTCTACGGGTGCGGACGGTAATGTAAATGTTGGTACACCTCGTTTTTGCATCGCGTTGCTCAGTATCGCACAATTCATTTAACACTTACAGGTGTTGCGGGTTTTAAACTTCCTGTTAGCGTAGAGCTCATGTACAAACGATAACATGAAATTCATATTCACAGTCCGATTTTGCTCCTCAAGTTGCCAAAAGAGCTGACAACCACACACTCGAGCTTACTGATCAAATTAAAGAGACGTACTAATGTATGTACTAATGTAATAATTTGTAGACTTTCAGGTTGACATAAATTAACATATATGTTTGTGTACGTCTGGATGTAATACACACGTTTGAAGCAAAAATACGCTGACTTACAGGTTTTTACACACACACACACACACACACACACACACACACACACACACACACACACACACACACACACACACACACACACACACACACACACACACACACACACACACACACACTTCTAAATCAATCTTTTTTTTTAATTGTTCTTATGCATATATTTGTTAATGATAATTGCCAACACTGTGTTACTGATGTTACACCCGTAATCGTAATATACTTTTCTACACACTAGTTTGTTGCGTATATTACAAAATAGTATGTGAGCGCACAAATGATGAACTTCCTCAGACTGATTGTTTCAGGATACATTATAATGTTCAACAATTTGACATTACCAAAACCCCCAGTAATCTCATTACAGGCTATGTCTTGCTTCCATTCGCATGTGATGTGCTACACGTATGTAAGTCTGTCCCTACAGTCATTTCACACAAAAAGTAATTATCATTTTAACTTCTCCATCACAGTAACTATCATCATCGTCGTCGTCGTTATAATCATTTTCTTTAAAAGACCTCATTGAATAGGTATTGACGTTAGGCCTACTAGTAAGACGGATTTTTTCCATCACGGCTCTATTTTTTTTAAACGTGACTTCTCGGCTACACAACAAATCGGTAGCCGCCTTCAGGCAAAAACGAAAATAAAATTCAAAAATAAATGATAAACCAAACTCTGTCACACAACCGACAGAGAATCAAAACACACAACGTATTTACATAATATATAGGTAACAAACAAAAGTAAATAAACAAAACATAATATCTATAAGCCACCACACACGCGTGCGCACTCTCTCTCACACACACGCAAAACACAACGCGCACAAAATCACACGAACACGCACAACTCAAGGTCACTGCAAGCAAACTGCAACAGGCGTTTTTTTCGAGATGTTCGAAACTGGCCCTTGTTAGGACTAGATTCAGGCTGTTCTGGGGCAAGCTCCCTTTAGCCATGTGGGTAGGACACTCGGTTGGTCGGATTTGCACGCCAGCGCTAACCGGCCGTTGAGAAGGTGCGGGTACCTGAAAGTTATGAGAAAGTGTCTGAGTTGGTGATGATGTGGCAGCCTCTAGGAGAGGCAGAAGGTGAGGGGGTGTTTTAGTGCCAAACTTCAAGACAGGCGACCAGACACGAGCAGCGTGTGACGCTAAACATGGCGGGAAGTGTCGTAATGGCGTCAAGGGATCGGCGTGGGACAGGTTTTGTGTTAGGTAGTTATGTTTTTTGGGATGTAAGTTATTTTATTTTATTATTGTGTAGTAGAGATTAGATGATGATTGTGGACGGGCAGAGGAGTTGTTTACGGTTGAGTTTGTTCAGTTTGTTTATTCAGTTTGTTGTTGTTAGTGTAGCTTTAGTCGTTCTTCTGCAGGTAACCTTATGCGGGTTCTTCTGCGTCGATTTCTGGGCGAAGGCTCATCCGCAAGAGCCAGGAGGCGGTTGCTGAGGAAGTGGGGACGCTGTGTATTTCAAACTGGTCTTTTGATGGGAGTGGCAATGGATTGTATTGGTGTGCGGGTTTTGGCTGTTTTGGCGTACTTCCAGTTTATTATATGGAGAAAGGTGACAGTATAAAGTCAGGGAAAGATTGATTCAGGGCATATAAATCTGTGTTGGAGGTTTTGGTGCAGAGAGGGCTGCGGTGTATTAATCGTAAAGCTCGTCGTTCTGTGATCCTGTATGTGTCAAGCTGGCCTGGGTCTGCAGTCAGAAGGATCGTGTGCGCATATGTCATGATGGGTCTAAAACATATCGTGTAGATCCTGCTGAGGAGTTCACTGGAGCAGCGGTCGTTTCTGCTAAGGATGCGCAGCGATCGGAGACGGGCTCGGGCTTGGTCAGCGATTCCTTTGATGTGCTGTCGCCAGGTTAGAGTGGTGTCAAGGGTGACTTCAAGATATTTGCAGTCACGCTTCGTTATTATATTAGATAGGTCAACACGGACTGCAGGTCTGAAGAAATGTCTCATTTTTCGTTCTGTTAAGTTGAAGAAGCACAGTTGGGTCTTGTCCGTATTCCAGTCCGGATTCTCAAAGTATTGCAGTATTCAAAGAATGACTGCATCATTTCTTGTAGTTTTGTTATGGTTTGCTTGTGGTGTCTGTTCGAGACCCAGTATGCTGTATCATCCGCGTACTGGCAAGCCCTGCTGGCAGGGATGGTAAGTTCTGAGGGGGATGGGATGTTTTTCGTGAAGGTGATATAGAGTAGCGGGCTAATGGCTGAGCCCTGAGGGACACCAATGTGTAGTTGGAATAGCGCCTAGAGATGCTGTGTGCCGGTGTTTGCATAACCCGGCAATCGAAGGTATAATAAATTTTGTTTTTCAATAATAAACTCGAGTATTAACGTCGGTGAGCGGTGATATTGGATAGGCACTGTTAGGCAGCGCGCGCCATCTCGCGGCCAGGTTTGCTGTCTGTTGCGTTGCTGATGTAATCGGCAGTTTAACTCCGGCTCTCATTGAAACAACAAGCTCTCTCTTTCGGACAGTCTACTTGGGTAATTTCTTCTCGTCTTGATGGCAGGCTAATTTTTCGAGACTTCCCGGGTTCTCGCACCTAGACGGAGATGTGGCCTCAGCTGGTGTACTGCCGCCTTCACCAGTAATGAACCACCCGACACTTCTCTGTTCTGAGGAGGGAGCTTGATAACCAACTGTAAAGATGTAACTCTACTGCTGCAATTGAGGTGATATAAACTCTATTATTATTTTTCGTTGGCCTGGCCCGCAGTACATCCGTGTTACAAATTGTTTTCTTTTTTCTTTAACTATGTGCTTACACTGCTAGACAGTCCGATCAAGGGTGTGTCAACAGGACATTCACTATGAACATTATTATAACTATCATAGTTATTCTATAACTATAACGTACTATTATTGTAATTGTGTGCTGCACTGGGGGAGCGTGCCAGAGCTTAATTTTTGCTTCTTTCATAGACTTTTATGCAACAGCCGTTATAGTTATTACTTCTTTCAATCTAAGTTCAAGTCATGTATTTCTTGATTCGGAGCCGGCTGGTTCAGGACGGGATTCATATTTTATTATTTTTCTGCATTTAAGGGATGGGGGTTTCGTTTTTCCGGCTGTTTTCGGGTGTTAATATTTACTTAGTTTTTTTACACTAGTTAGGCACATGTTGGTACCGTTTCATGCAGGCCTGATACCTGTCTTACCTGGTCTGTCACATGCTGGCACACTTCCACAGCTGCTAGAATACAACATGCTGTGACTTGGAATTTAATTTTTTTTGTGGGCATATACTAATAATTCTTGAGATTGTAAAATCACACTGGTGGTATTGATTATTGTAACTTGGGTTCTGACTTGCTTGCTGGACTTGTCTGTTTAATTAAATCATTATGATTAAAGAACGAATTCCTGATATATGGATACATCTATATTTGTTACACAAGATTTAACATTTTGTAAAATTATGCCAGTTGTTTAAACTTAAGTGATAAGGGTTTTACCACTTGTATACAGTTGAAAGAAATTTAAAGATTTTCATATACTTATAATATACAATTTCTTACTTTTCTTTTATAAAATTGCTAAACTGCTATTATTGTTATTATTTAGACAAAGCTTTTCGTCATCACTGACATCTTCAGGTCTTAAACAACAGTTGTTGTGGGTTGTTTAAAACCTGAAGATGTCAGTGATGACGAAAAGCTTTGTCTAAATAATAACAATTATAGCAGTTTAGCAATTTTATAAAAGAAAAGTAAGGATGGCTGCTAATTTAAACAATACGAAGTACAATTTTTTAGATGTTATAAAATCATATGGCTGCCAGGCCACTCTCATCTCGAAGTCTTAGTCATCATTATCGTTTCGGGTTTTAAAATTTTTTTGGGTTCATTTTTAATGGAGTGAAGGGGTTGTAGTTTTTTTAATGAATTAATTACAACTGTGGCTGGAAGCTTAGATTTATGATTGCAGTTTTTGGGGGCTTTATAGAATATACAGGCTGTCTGCCAGGTTGAACATGAGTTTTGTTGTGATGTATATTATATGTATATGTGTCTCTATGTTCCAATATGTGATGTTAGTGTAAGGTGTTATCCAGGGGGGGGAATTTATATAATTTATGGGATGTTGCCCGATATATGTTGTGTATTTATATAATTTAAGCAACCAGATTGATATACATATATATATATATATATATATATATATATATATATATATGGGATGAATTGAAATGGACTTATTGAAACTGAGATTATTTATTTATCAAGCTTGTTGTTGTAGTTGAGTCCCAAGGGACTTGTAATTGATATGTGCATGTAGTGAATTATGGGGCAAGAATAAAAGATGGTTATTACTGTTTACCGACCGAGTTTTATTGCAAGTCCCGTCTCACTGGACCCAGCGCATTTTTGGCTTCTCTAGGCCTTCCGCCTAGTTCTAAATAGCTAGTGGCCTCTCTTTAAAAAAAAAAAAATTTATATTTTTTTTATATATAAAGCATAAAGTGGAAAGAGGGGTTACAAATGGTAGCAGAGCGCGGTTGATTCTGGGGTTGAACCCTTGGGTCCTTGGGTGTGACGGTGCTTGCAAACTCGGAAATACTTGGGTGAAATTTTTGAAATCACCGAATTAAAACATAGGCCAATGTACGTCATGTTATTGTTCTTTAGGTGTATGCCCATGTATATGTGCATGTATGCTATGTTAGGTTGCTTAACTTGTGAGTCTGATCGCACCACGGGGCGGGTATTTGTGGTTGGAAAATTTGAGATGTTGAACTGCCGGGGGGTCTCTAGCGTTGCCTGGGTGATAGAATATTAGTGATTCGAGGTCAAAGTATAGCGTGTGGCATTAGCGGGATGCGGTATGGCCCGATCGGAAGTCGGTACCGTCACCGACTTAATTCCTGTGTTGCGAGGTTTCGGAATTATGATTACTAGTTTGTGTTTGCTAGTTATGTGTTGGTGAGACGCGTGTGTCGGATTGGTGTTTGGTGTTATGTATGTTAGGTATTTGTTGGTTGTTGCTTGTTTCCTTCTGTGGTGTTAATAGGTGGTTCAGAAGTAGGCCAGGTCTCCGCAGCGCTAGAGAACCCGGGGGTCCTCTTGATGGAAGGATAGTACTAGAGGTTTTCCAGTTCAGTATTTTGTGTTTTCATGTTATTTATTGTTGTGTGTGTCGTGCGTGATAATTAGAGCGGTTTGCGGCATGAGTGGGATGAATCCCGACGTGTTCCTTAAACACGAACTAGAGTTCGAAATTAAGTCCCGGGGTGGGAGGCCCCAAGGGGATGTCGCTTCCTTGCGGAAGCAGTTAAGGAACGCCCTCTCCTCTGGAGGGGCGACGTCCATCGTGAAAATTACCGATGTGACAGCAGAGGTCGAACTGTGCCAGGAAAAGTGGGGAGAGCCACGGGAGGTGATGGAGGATCTGGAGTTGGCCCCGTCCAGCCTGAGGGCGAGGCAGAGAGTGCGACAACGAGCGGAGCACTTACAACACCGACTGGAGAACGTGGCCGCCCAGACTACGATCGCTGAAGTCAGCGCCACGCTGAAGTTGCTCTCGGAACAGGTGGCGAAAGCGTTACGGAATTTCGAGCCGGAAAAATCTCACCCTCCCGTGAACTCTCCTCAGCCTCCTGAGTTGGACATGGGGCAGACGCCGGGTCCGCCGGCTCAATTGCCGGCCTTCTCGGGCGGGTCAGGCGTTTCATATAACAAGTTACTTAATCCCCTTTCCACCATTATCCAGCAGCTTCCGGTCGTTGATGGTCTGGATGTGGATAAGTTGATGGTGTTCTTTAAGATCTTGTTCCAGCTGTCTGACTTCCCGGGGATGTCTGATGGCACCGTCCTTGAGCTCGTGTATCCCTACTGTCGGGGGTCCATGGCTGAGCGGGTTGCGCAAACCATAAGATGTGGCGGCAGTGTGACGTCTTTACAGGGGGGGGGTGTTGGACGCATGCGTGCCTGGCCGATTGCGGGAGCAGCTGCAACATAAGCATTGTTATCGGGTGCAAGCCCACGGGGAGAGTTTTGCTGAGTTTGCGCTCAGTATCCGTGAAGCTGTACGAATTCTAGGGTTGGGACTGCCCGAGGTCGAGGTGGTAGAGATGATTTTCGAGGGGGTCACTCCCCAGGAGAGGTCACGTTTGATTTTTGCCGAGCGCCCACGGAGTTATGAAGACCTAAATAAGATGTGTGTGTTATCCCGGGCCATACAAGCCATTCATGAGTCCCGCGGGCCCGTAAGTGCTAGTCTGGGAGAGTTTCGGGCGATGGAGCGACGTGCTGTTCAGTCCCAAACCCGACCGGAAAGAACGACCGGCGATCGAGGTGGACCGTTGAGAGGCGTAGTTTGTTTTCGTTGTCGAAGACACTGGCATGTTGCCCGCGATTGTCCGGAGGGTGGTCTGCGTCCAACGCTTCCCCCGAGGGTCCGGTCTTCAAAAAACTAAATTGCCAGGGGAGGACCAGTCGGAGGTTGTCTTCCCCTCGCCGTAAGACTTTTCGGTGTTCAAGTACCTCCAGGCCAAGGATAGGTCTTGACTCTTCTGATATCAGGGTCCTTGCTACTGTCCCGCAACAGGCTTCTGTATGCCCCTTCCTGTCGCTCGAGGTAAAAAAGGGTCAGCTCAGAGCGTTAGTTGACTCCGGTTCAGCCCGATCTATTATCTCATCTCGAGTGAGTGCGGACCTTGAGAGGCAGGGCTTAATAAAAGGGTCGGATCGGTCGTCCGTAGTATGCTGGACTGCGTCACGGGAAATCCTGCCCATCTCCCGGGTGATTTCCTTCAAATTCAAGATCGATGGTTTTTCTTGGGTGTGGCCTTTTCTAGTTTCTCCGGCTCTGGGAGTTGATTGTATCGTTGGTGCCGATTTCATCGCTAAAAGTGGTCTCGTGTTGGACATCCATGGGCACCAATGTTATTTCAAATTTAATCGGGGACTCGTTATTCCTTTCCTTGGATACCAGGAAGCCAAGGGAGGTATCCAAGAGGTAACTTGTCCCGATTCTGCACGAGACCATCTCACTCCCGCCCAGCAGAAGGCCTTAGACCAACTGTGTAAGGAATTTCCCTCAGTGTTAACTCCTACTTTGGGACTCGCACATTTATTGGAATACAAAATTCGTCTCACTGACTCCAAGATAGTGAGGTCACATCCGTATAAATTTGCCCCTCCGAAAATGGCCGTTCTAAAGGAGAAGGTTCAAGAGCTGTTAGAGCAAAAAGTTATTGAACCTTCCAATTCCAGTTATGCTAGTCCAGCGTTCCTGGTACCCAAGCCTGGTGGTAAGCACTGCATGGTGATTGATTACCGAAAATTGAACGCTAACATTGAGGTGGATTCGGTTCCCTTTCCGGATCTCCACTCGGCTTTTGACTGGTTTAGTGAGGCCAGGTACTTCACCGTAATTGACCTCAATGCAGCATATCACCAAATTCCTTTATCCAAAGAAAGCAGACCTTACACGGCGTTCTGCGTCCCGTGGAATTTGTATCAGTATATGCGGGTTCCTATGGGTCTGGCAGTCGGCGCCCAAACCCTCACGCGTCTGCTTGACCTGGTATTTCAGAATGTGAAATTCAAATTTATTTTCAATTATTTAGACGATTTTCTAGTAAAACGTATGATGAACATCTAGGTCATCTAAGGAAGGTGATGTGCAGGTTGAGGAACGCGGGCCTCAGGGTTAATCCGGAGAAAGTGCGATTTGCACAAGAGAGTATTTCATTTTTGGGGCATCTGGTCTCGCACCGAGGTGTCACCGTGGACCCTGAAAGGACACAGGGTATCCGGGACTTCCCCCCGCCTAGGGATGCCAAGGGCATCGCTAGGCTTGTGGGTATGGTAAATTTTTACAGAAGATTTATTCCTAACGCGGCAGAGATAGCTGCACCATTAAACGAATTGAGAAAGAAGGGGGCCAAATTTGTGTGGGGTGAGAGTCAGCAGAAGGCCTTTGAAACTTTAAAGGAAGCTATCATCTCCCCACCGGTGCTACGGATGCCGGATTTTTCTCAGCCATCCATCCTGCAGACGGACGCGAGTTCGGTGGCGCTCGGGGTGGTTCTGTCCCAAGTCGTTGATGGTGCTAGGCAGCCTGTGGCCTTTATTTCCCGAACGTTGACCCAGCAGGAAAGAAAGTCTTCCGTGTATGAGCTAGAGTGTTTAGCTGTTGTGTACGCTCTAGATAAGTTCAGGCGTTTTCTGGAACACGCTGAGTTCCTGCTCGAGACCGACAATCAGGCTCTCTCTTGGCTTCTTGCTCATCCCCGGCAACTGGATAAAATTGGTAGATGGGTGGTCAAGATCTCATCCTTTAAGTTCAAGGTGCAACACAGGGAACTCAAAATGTGGTGGCAGACGCTTTGTCACGAATGTTTTCCCAGCCCAGTGAAGTCCAATCTGAGCAACCCTGTTCTGTTCTGTTAGACTTTCCGTTAGCCTCCACTGATGTGTTGCCCCATCAGTTGAATGACGAAGAGCTGGGTCCTATCATCCAGAATATAAAGGAGGGTAACGTACAGGCCCCTTACTTCTTGTCCAAGGGCGTCCTGTGTTGTAGAGAGAGAAAGGGACGCGCCCCTAAGATCGTGCTGCCTAGCAAATTAGTGCCCATGGTCTACAGTTATTATCACAAATCCCCAGTCGGAGGCTACAAGGGAATTTCGAAGACCATTTCCAGCATTAGGAGCCATTTCATCTGGAAGGGCATGGATAGGGACATCGCTACGAGGGTTAAGAGCTGTCATCTATGTGGCTTGAGTAAACCTGCCCAGAACACTAAATTAGGGTATTTGTCATCGGACGTGGCGAGCAGACCGATGGAGAAGTTATTCATCGATTACGTGGGACCCTTCCCGCGTAGCTAGTCAGGTAATTCTTACCTGCTTGTTTGTGTGGATGCTTTTTCGAAGTTTGCCTGGCTACTGCCCTTACGGCAGGCAACGGCTCGTTTGACCATAAGCGCGCTCCAGAAACACATCTTTCAGCGTTTCGGTCTTCCGACAATGGCCCCCAGTTCATTTCGGGTGAGTTCAGGCGGATGTGTTTCGCCAGTGGGATCAGACATGTAACCACTTCTCCGTATTACCCACAGCCGTCCCATGCGGAGAGATTTAATAGGAATCTCAGGTCCGCACTCATTGCTTATCGTGCTGAGCAACAGACAACCTGGGACCAGAATCTGAAGTGGTTACAGCTAGCCTTTAACACAGCCCTGCATGACAGTCATAAGGTCGTCCTCTTTGAAATCATGTTTGGATTCTCGCCCGCACTCCTGTTGTCTAACTTGTGGAACATTGATGATCTGCTACCACGGGAGCCAGATAATAGAACTGCAGAGAGGTGGAGGGAGGCTCGGAAGAATTTGCTGCGAGCGCACGAGCGGGTCCGTCGACGATACAATCAGGGGCGAATTCCTAACCCCTTTCAGACCGGAGACTGGGTCTACTTTCAAAGCCATCCGATCAGCTCAGCTGTGGGCAAAAGAGCCGCTAAGTTATGTTATCGCTGGTCGGGGCCATATCGTATCCTGGGGTTCGCGTCACCGGTGACGGCTCGGTTGGAAGAGCCTGGTGGTAATTCGAAGGAGATTACCACGCATATCTCTAAACTGAAGCTATGTAGAATGGGGTAAACGGGCTGACAAAGGGGGGGAATACGTGGTCTCTGTGTGAGCAGGGATTTTGTCATTCTGAAGGGGTGTGCTCCGGGGGTGTTGTCGAGAATGCTAGGGTAGCGGGTAGATGTTCCCCACAGACCCAGTGGTGTTTGTCTACTTCAGGGATGCGCTCCTGCCTGCGCGAGCCTTGGCTTTCTCCATTCGTCCTTATTTCCGGAGGGAGCCATGTCCTTACCTTTAGTCCCAGCCCATGACCTTTCAATCATCCTTGTCCTTTCCGTCTCCCCGATTTCCTAACCTTCCCCTTAAAAAACATAAAAAAATAAAAAAAAATTCAAAAAAATTAGAAAAGGAATAAAATTAAAAAAAAGGAGTTAGAGAGTGGAGCGAAACGTGTCGCGTGGATGAGGTCAGTTGTGCACTTCGTCTACGCGGCACGTTTTGGGCATGCCCTTGGAGCACACATGTAAAACTTAGTTGTTTATTAGGTAATTCTCATATTGAGAAGAAGCAGTGCTTTGCGTCCGCTCAAGAGTTGGGAGCATCGCATCATGGAGACCATCATTTCCTCTTTCCCCTTAGGAGTCCCTCCCGTATGAATATAGGGCATGTAAACTTGTTAAGGTGGCATTGGTGTTTCAGGCTTGAGTGAACAAGCCTCAGGAGGTCAGAACTCAGGGAGCTCCCGTTCTTTCTTTCGTCTTTTCTTCTCTGTCCCTTCTTGCTGTGGACTGGCCCTGATCAGGTCAGCGCGCAGCGCCCACACACTTACACACTACACGTCTTCTTTCAGCTCTTTCGTTTTCCTTCTGAGCTTCTGTTCTCCTGAGAGCGAGGACCGCTGGGCCGCCATAATCACCAAGTCCACTAGGACCACCTTGGAAGGGGGTACACTGCAGGGTACCCTCCCTGAGTTCAAGTGTGGGGCAACCAGGTTGCCTTTTTGGGGTGGGGATGTGCTGGTGTTTGCATAACCCGGCAATCGAAGGTATAATAAATTTTGTTTTTCAATAATAAACTCGAGTATTAACGTCGGTGAGCGGTGATATTGGATAGGCACTGTTAGGCAGCGCGCGCCATCTCGCGGCCAGGTTTGCTGTCTGTTGCGTTGCTGATGTAATCGGCAGTTCAACTCCGGCTCTCATTGAAACAACAAGCTCTCTCTTTCGGACAGTCTACTTGGGTAATTTCTTCTCGTCTTGATGGCAGGCTAATTTTTCGAGATTTCCCGGGTTCTCGCACCTACACGGAGATGTGGCCTCAGCTGGTGTACTGCCGCCTTCACCAGTCATGAACCACCCGACACTTGTCTGTTCTGAGGAGGGAGCTTGATAACCAACTGTAAAGATGTAACTCTACTGCTGCAATTGAGGTGATATAAACTCTATTATTATTTTTCGTTGGCCTGGCCCGCAGTACATCCGTGTTAAAAATTGTTTTTTTTTTTAACTATGTGCTTATACTGCTAGACAGTCCGATCAAGGGTGTGTCAACAGGACATTCACTATGAACATTATTAGAACTATCATAAGGTTATTCTATAACTATAACGTACTATTATTGTAATTGTGTGCTGCACTGGGGGAGCGTGCCAGAGCTTAATTTTTGCTTCTTTCATAGACTTTTATGCAACAGCCGTTATAGTTATTACTTCTTTCAATCTAAGTTCAAGTCATGTATTTCTTGATTCGGAGCCGGCTGGTTCAGGACGGGATTCATATTTTATTATTTTTCTGCATTTAAGGGATGGGGGTTTCGTTTTTCCGGCTGTTTTCGGGTGTTAATATTTACTTAGATTTTACACTAGTTAGGCACATGTTGGTTCCGTTTCATGCAGGCCTGATACCTGTCTTACCTGGTCTGTCACATGCTGACACACTTCCACAGCTGCTAGAATACAACATGCTGTGACTTGGAATTTAATTTTTTTTGTGGGCATATACTAATAATTCTTGAGATTGTAAAATCACACTGGTGGTATTGATTATTGTAACTTGGGTTCTGACTTGCTTGCTGGACTTGTCTGTTTAATTAAATCATTATGATTAAAGAACGAATTCCTGATATATGGATACATCTATATTTGTTACACAAGATTTAACATTTTGTAAAATTACGCCAGTTGTTTTAACTTAAGTGATAAGGGTTTTACCACTTGTATACAGTTCAAAGAAATTTAAAGATTTTCATATACTTATAATATACAATTTCTTAGATGTTATAAAATCATGTGGCTTCCAGGCCACTCTCATCTCGAAGTTTTAGTCATCATTATCGTTTCGGGTTTTAAAATTTTTTCGGGTTCATTTTTAATGGAGTGAAGGGGTTGTAGTTTTTTTTAATGAATTAATTACAACTGTGGCTGGAAGCTTAAATTTATGATTGCAGTTTTTGGGGGCTTTATAGAATATACAGGCTGTCTGCCAGGTTGAACATGAGTTTTATTGTGATGTATATTATATGTATATGTGTCTCTATGTTCCAATATGTGATGTTAGTGTAAGGTGTTATCCAGGGGGGGGATTTATATAATTTATAGGATGTTGCCCGATATATGTTGTGTATTTATATAATTTAAGCAACCAGATTGATATACATATATATATATATATATATGGGATGAATTGAAATGGACTTATTGAAACTGAGATTATTTATTTATCAAGCTTGTTGTTGTAGTTGAGTCCCAAGGGACTTGTAATTGATATGTGCATGTAATGAATTACGGGTCGAGAATAAAAGATGGTTATTACTGTTTACCGACCGAGTTTTATTGCAAGTCCCGTCTCACTGGACCCAGCGCATTTTTGGCTTCTCTAGGCCTTCCGCCTAATTCTAAATAACTAGTGGCCTCTCTTTCAAAAAAAAAAGATTTATATTTTTTTTATATATAAAGCATAAATTGGAAAGAGGGGTTACAGCTGGCTGACTCGGACTTGGGCAGTTCGGCTATCCAGGAACTGCGATATCCATTTTATGATGTTTGGAGTGAAGTGATATCCGAGTGTTTTAAATCTGAGGCCATTATGCCAAACGGAGTCAAACGCTTTCCGGATGTCGAGAAATGCTAAGATGGTTGGGTGCTTGCGGGATGAGTTATACTGGATGGCGCTGATTACCCTGACCAGCTGGTCGCAGATGTTATACCCAGAGTAGAAGCCTCCTTGCGTACTGGGTAGGACGTTATGGTTTTGTAGGTGATGATTTATTCGACAGATTGCGGGAGTAAGCGAGTTGGGGAGGTAGTTTGAAGTACGTCTGGCTGATTTGAGTGGCATTTTCATCACTTTCAAAATCCAATCTCGTGTCCGTTTTTGTTTGCGAATGTCAAATCATTATATCTGTCCTGGTTTCCAAGGCTGCTGTTCGAATTCTGAGTTGTTGATTTAGATCACCGTATAGGGCAAACGTTTGTCGGTGAGATTTTTTATTGTCCTTCTCTGGTCCAGATCCGTCGTGTTCTGTTATAATACCACCTTGAAAAGGGTGTGCTAGAGATATTACATCATCTGAAGAAAGCAGACAATGTGTACACTGAAATGATGAATATGACTAATTTGCACGAAACAATTCAGAGCACAAAGTATAGCAGCCTTCCTGCGCATATGCTCAAAGCAGACGGGAGGAATCTTTGACGACTAGTAAGTACTGGTGGCCGGTGTTTAGACATGCTGAAATCCAGCTAATGAGAGCGCGGCGCCATGATTGGACAGCGCGTATAACGGCAACTAAAGGAATAGATACTGTTCCACTTACGATCTACATCAATTTTATTAAAAACAATTTGTTTGGAGTTTGAAGGGATAGTTACGGTAACTTGGTTTATCACGTCCAAGAATTTTTCTGATCTATTTGCTTTAGAATCCATTACTTTTTCTTATCCGATTCTCAGGGCAATGTTTATTATAGTCAACTAGAAAACTGAAAGCCTTCATAACGTCCACAGCAAGAATTGCCTTATCCGCAAAGTCTGCAACAATTACTTGGTGAATAAACGCAAGACGACACAGGCGTACATGTTTCTACAAAAACACTTTTACGTGCAGCTTTTCCAGTAGCTTTTTGCGATGTGCAAGACCATCAAAATGGTTAAATATTTTTCATGAGATCAAGACGCATAATAGAATATCTGGTGCCTGTGTCAACTATATTAAAATCGGCAATTTTCTAACGAATCCGTCAACTCAGGAGCTTTCGCTGTTTTTATGAAGCGTCGCATTTGCATTTTCTAGTGGCTACGTTCCTCCAGATAGTCAACACATGCCCCGTTGAACCGGCTACTGCTCAAGTACCTGCAGTTTGTTTGAATTATTTATAACCTGGTAATTTTTTTCAGGGTGTCTATTCCCTTTATTTCTTCTTCTTCATCTGTGTGTCGACGGAAGTTTTTAGTGAGCGTCTTGTACTATTCTGATGTCTTGGTAATCGTGACACTTACTTTGTTTAACCATCTCTGACATCATCAATACACATCCGCTCTGCAAACCGGACCAGGACATCCTCCCTGCTATCCACTCAGCAATGGTCCAGTCTAAATCAGTCTGTTAAAAATCGCTTAAAACTCCTGGCGGATATCTTTGGAATGCTGTCGTCTTACTCTCAGTTGTGCAAGCTACACATCGCGCTGATTGTGATCACCGTACCGTAATTTCAGAAGTTTTAATAATTCGGAGTACGTGTTTTAGACTTTTTGTATTAGCTTTACGGTGTGTCTTTTTAAAAGAGTAGACGAGGGAACGGGTTTTCTCTTTCTCTTCCAATAATTTATACACGCAGCAGCTTCAACTTGCCGCTGAGAGTAAGTTCATTCATGAGATGTTATCTTACTTTTGAGTCTTTTTCTGTTTTTACTACTCATACTGTTTTGGCGGCTACTTGTTTTGAAGTGCATACCTGTACTTTCACTAATTATTTTACTACACTTTAAATTTGTTTTTTTTATATTTGCAGTCCAAACTTCTATTGCAACAGATATTTTGTAGGCATTGTTTTCATATTTAAAACAAAATTGTTTATGCTTAATGCAGTTTGTTCAAGTTCACAAACTGAGTTTTAATTCAACTACACCTGAGATTGTCATGAAGAAGTTCGTGACAAATATCGGCAGAATCCGATCATTGGAGGTACCGGTAGGCAACCTCAGGGAAAGCGTGAGGTTCCGACGAATTCGTAACCGATTGGAGCGACGTGTCACAGGAATACCTTACTGGCTTCCTGCCGGGCCCTACTTTTTGATATCGGATAGGAGCCGAGGTCTTTATGGCAGGCTTCAGTAGGCATCGGGCTAATTGGCTACCTAGCGGCCTTGCAGCCGGAAGGTTCTGTCTCCGATATAGGCCCTAATATATTACCAATCAAGGGCTGCCCTCGCAATTCGGAGGCTACCTGGCTGGCCCAAGTGACCGACCGGGATTCTCGTCGCTACCCCACAGTCCTTCTATGGCGCAAAGAGCTGGACCAATGCAGAGTGTCCGGGGGCCGATCTGTGACACCAACACAATGGCAACGGAATTCTATTAGTCAGCCCTAAACTCGAACTCCCCGTATGCCGCTCGGCAACGATACCTACACGAATACCTGCACTGCGTGGCAGGTACCACTTGTCTGGACATCCTCTTCAGCTTGGTGATAGGGCTTCTTCTTTTTGCCCGTGTCTTAATACTTGGTTGCCTCTTCGTTGCAGAATCTTCAGATTGAGGCTAGTCCTCTTTTGTGCAGCTCAGAAAACACGGTGTCAGCTCTTCCAATGCAGATTGCAGATCTGTCTCACGGCTTCACTCAACTTTTAAAGCCTATGTTTATACTCCGCCGCGGTTACAAGATGAATCTACCGCTTCCTGGAAGATACGTCGTGAATAATCGCGTAGTTACTGTCGCGCAGCTACAAACTACAAACAACGACAAAGTCATTGCCAACTTTGTATAGGCTACATGCAAATGACGTACACGCCACGCTTGTTGCCGATCTTA